>CM054780.1:12572500-12585000 GCA_028984075.1 Pieris mannii
AGTCATGCTATTTGATACAATTTCTTCCTCTCAGCCGCCCCCAACCGCACCGTAATTAAGATAGAGCAGAGTACAAAAAGCTCTTGCACGCAGAACTTAATGATTTAAACTCCTCAGGTAGGAGGTATAGCCGCTGTTGTGTTGGTTGAGGGACGGTCATGCTATTGGATACAATCCCTTCCGCTCAACCATCAGCGTCGTAACCATGATTACATAGAATATAAAAATAAAAGTAAGAGTAATGAGCTAAAAGTAAACAAAACATGACATATGTAGTTGTATAAAAGTAAAAAAGTTATAATATTAAAATTATTAGTGAGAAGGTCTTAAAAATAGTTACAATAAGTTATTAATAAAATTACAAATTATTAAAAAAGAAAGTTACAAAATACAAATATTACTGATTAGGTAGAATTATAATTAGTTCAACTTACACATTAATAGCTTAGGCTAGTGATTGTAGGTTCGGTTGGGGCGGCTGAGTATCAGTCATGCTATTTGATACAATTTCTTCCTCCCAACCGCCACCAGCCGCACCGTGATTTAGATAGAACAGAGTACAAAAAGCTCTTGCACACAGAACTTAATAATTTAAACTCCTCAGGTATGAGGTATAGCCGCTGTTGTGATGGTTGAGGGTCGGTCATGCTATTTGATACAATCCCTTCCACTCAACCATCAGCGTCGTAACCTTGGTTTATTAAAAATATAAAATAATAATAAGAGTAAAGAACTAAAAGTAAACATAAAACATGAAATTTGTTGTTGTACAAAAGTAGAAAAAAAAAAAAGTTATAACATTAAAATTATGATAAAATAGTTAAATGTATTTACAATTAAAATAAAGTAAAAATTTAAGATAAATTTAAAAATGAAGTTCCGCAGGTAAGGCGGATGATAGCCTAAAGTTGTGTTATCTAAGTGAGATTGTAGAGGATGTATGCAGTGGATTAATGAGTTAATTAGGGGAAGGAAGGGATATGGGGATAATCTATGTATTAAAGTGTGCAATATGTGTGGTTTAGTGTGTTGTGTTATGGTGTGTATTTGTTGCAATAACTGTTTTGTATATAAATATGTGTGTAGGCCATATGTGGATATGGAGGCACCCCAAGAGCCAGTGTCGCGCGCTGAGATCATAATCAACTACAGTGTCTGAGCGAATGTGAGGTGATATGAGATTTAAAAATGTGCATTGTGCGTTGTCTGTTAAGGTTTTCTGTAAGCAGCGAAACCTGATATGTGGTGTTGATGATTGGAGTAATTGTGGTTAGGCGTAGTTGACTTTGGCCTCAACGCGGGCACGCATGGCTCTAACCTTGGGGCAGCTATCCGAGTCGGCTCGGTGTTGAGTGTCTGTGTTGGTCTTGTGTACGGTGTTGTGTTCTGAGCAGTTGGTGCATTTTGGTGTTAATTCGTTGCATTCCTTGGTGGAGTGGTTAGCTGAGCACTTGGCGCATGTGGGTGACTTAGCGGGGCAGCGACTTTTGGTGTGTCCGAAGTTCAGACAGTTCTGACACTGTCTGAACGGTGAAAAGTTGGCGCAGTGCACCCGCTGCATGTCGATGTTTACTCTGCCGAGGTCGGCAAAGGCTTTCCAGGCAGAGGGTGTGGTGTTAAGGACCGCGTTATAAAGGGAGGTGTTTCGATTTTTGGCTGTAAATTTCATAGTAAATGTGTGATTGGTTAGTGTCGGGTTCTGGTCTTTGATGGTTTGGATTAAGTCGGTTTCAGATGTGTATTTTGCTATGCCTTTCAAGATGGTCATCGGGCTGATCCGTTTCTCATCTTGAGCTTTAATGGTGTTTGTGCTATTTAGTTTAGTGACAGTATGTTTCTTGTGGTCCTCGTTTTCGAAGACCATTTTAAGCTTGTTGTTGGAAAGTGGCGTGACCTTAAGCGGTGCAAAACCACCCTCGCGGAAGTTGACAGTTTTGCAAATTTGTGTAATTAGTCTTTCGGTGGTGTCAAACCCCTCGCCGGAAACAACAATAGAGGGGCCGGTGGGTGCTTTAGGGGCCGCCGCGGCGTTGGCGTAAGTTTTGTTCTTGTTGGGGGGGATGGTTGTGTGTTCAGTGAGTGTAGGTTTGGGAGTGGATTTTAATTGTTTTGTTAGCACACTCATTGCCCTGTTGGACTCCTCGAGTAGCCGAGAGTGGGTTTCTAGCTTGTTTAGGAGTAATTTTTGTGTGCTATCGTCGGGTGGTGTATTTTTGCTTGTGTTATTGTCGATGTTATTGGCCGGGGGTGTGAGGGGTTTGGAAGGGGAGGGGGTGGTAGGATCTAGCATAGCGACGACTCCGAAGAGACCGTCGATTGTCTCTGTAATTATCGTTTTCAGCTCACTCTTAAGGTTGCGAGAGGCTAAAACCGCGTTCAGGCCTTTGCGTCTGAAATTCCTCGCCATCTCCATGTAGGTGGACTCCGCGGGGGGAGCTTCACGAGTGAAGGCCGGGCTTAAATTGTCCACCAAATTCCGCCTAGCGGCAGTAGAAGATGTTTGGAGAGATGGCGAGGCGGTGTTTGTGGTTTTGGGTGGGGTGCGGGGTAACATTATTTCGTGATGGGTGGGGGGGGGTCGAAACTGGAATTGGTCTAGTGGTCTAGAATCGCCTTTAAAAGCCGATTCAAATGATATGTGACTCGGGGGGGTGCGGAGGGGGGGTAAAAATTTTAGGGGAGGGGGGGTAAAAACTCAAACTGGGGGTTGATAGGTAGGTTTGCGAACGACTGTACGGCTATATTAGTGTTAGCCTTGAAGAGGCGGTTTGAACGAGCCCAAGCTCGGTGTGTTTCTGTGTATGTGAGTGTAGTGTTAAAGATGAGGCTGGTCATCCGCCTTACCTGGTACTTCCGCACAGGATAACTCCTGCACCGCTGCACTGGTGATGTTGGAGTTTGGGTTCGTTTTGAAGCCCGCGACGAGGTCTACGCGATGGTGCTAGTGATGGGGCTGTTCCAGTTAGTCACCAGAAAAGTTGGTGACCAGCTCGGCAGAAGTCGATGATTAATTATTGGCGGCGATGCAGTAATGTTGCGCGGAATTCAGGCTATCGCTCGAATGTTATTGTTGATTTTTAATGTGGTTGGTTCCAGGTGGAATCACCGCTGCAGAAATTCCTTGTTTCTTATCTCCCAAAATATTTGTCCGATTTTAATGTACTTGGGGTCTCCTGAAGCGCCTCGTTAAGACGCTTGTGGCAGTATATTGTGAATTGTGAATTTCGTAAGATCAGGGGTGGTTAGTACCCAAAAACCGTTTTTCCAGTGAATGAGGGGATATTCTTCCTCCGATTTTGATGTGTGATATACCATTCGGTATATTGTGTTTGTATGTATTTGTATTTTTGATGCTAAAAACGAGGTTGTAAATGTTGGCGCCGCAGACTGGTGGGCGAAATTCCTTCTTCTGGTCTCCAAAAATCGGGGGTTGGTGTCAAAAATACAAATTTGGTATCAAACGATAGCCCTTGAAGAGGACTATCGGATAAGCTATTAAAACACTATTGTCGTTGATCTTGCTTAAAAGTTATTCGAGTTTTACCGGTTTTTGGGTGGTGGTTTCCTCAATTCTGCACCCTTATCCTCCAAAAGTAGGTCGAAATGTGCGCCTTAACGAGATCTACACAATGAGACACTAAAAACAATTTTTGAAGCACTGTAACTATTTTTAATTTTCCAAAAACTAAGTTTTTAACAGTTTTTTACTCAAAAAAAAATATAAAATTAAAACTTTTTAAAATGAAATTTACACTAAAAGATAGAGCGGATTTTTCCGCATCTACTGATATATGAATTGATACTGTCACTGCACTGCAACTATTTTTAAAGACGAATTTAAACTTTTTAAGAGCGCGGAGCGACGTGAAGTCGACCGTTTTACTTGGCGTCTGGACGCGGACTGGTTAGGTTAGGTTAGGTTAGGTTAGGTTAGGTTAGGTTAGGTTAGGTTAGGTTAGGTTAGGTTAGGTTAGGTTAGGTTAGGTTAGGTTAGGTTAGGTTAGGTTAGGTTAGGTTAGGTTAGGTTAGGTTAGGTTAGGTTAGGTTAGGTTAGGTTAGGTTAGGTTAGGTTAGGTTAGGTTAGGTTAGGTTAGGTTAGGTTAGGTTAGGTTAGGTTAGGTTAGGTTAGGTTAGGTTAGGTTAGGTTAGGTTAGGTTAGGTTAGGTTAGGTTAGGTTAGGTTAGGTTAGGTTAGGTTAGGTTAGGTTAGGTTAGGTTAGGTTAGGTTAGGTTAGGTTAGGTTAGGTTAGGTTAGGTTAGGTTAGGTTAGGTTAGGTTAGGTTAGGTTAGGTTAGGTTAGGTTAGGTTAGGTTAGGTTAGGTTAGGTTAGGTTAGGTTAGGTTAGGTTAGGTTAGGTTAGGTTAGGTTAGGTTAGGTTAGGTTAGGTTAGGTTAGGTTAGGTTAGGTTAGGTTAGGTTAGGTTAGGTTAGGTTAGGTTAGGTTAGGTTAGGTTAGGTTAGGTTAGGTTAGGTTAGGTTAGGTTAGGTTAGGTTAGGTTAGGTTAGGTTAGGTTAGGTTAGGTTAGGTTAGGTTAGGTTAGGTTAGGTTAGGTTAGGTTAGGTTAGGTTAGGTTAGGTTAGGTTAGGTTAGGTTAGGTTAGGTTAGGTTAGGTTAGGTTAGGTTAGGTTAGGTTAGGTTAGGTTAGGTTAGGTTAGGTTAGGTTAGGTTAGGTTAGGTTAGGTTAGGTTAGGTTAGGTTAGGTTAGGTTAGGTTAGGTTAGGTTAGGTTAGGTTAGGTTAGGTTAGGTTAGGTTAGGTTAGGTTAGGTTAGGTTAGGTTAGGTTAGGTTAGGTTAGGTTAGGTTAGGTTAGGTTAGGTTAGGTTAGGTTAGGTTAGGTTAGGTTAGGTTAGGTTAGGTTAGGTTAGGTTAGGTTAGGTTAGGTTAGGTTAGGTTAGGTTAGGTTAGGTTAGGTTAGGTTAGGTTAGGTTAGGTTAGGTTAGGTTAGGTTAGGTTAGGTTAGGTTAGGTTAGGTTAGGTTAGGTTAGGTTAGGTTAGGTTAGGTTAGGTTAGGTTAGGTTAGGTTAGGTTAGGTTAGGTTAGGTTAGGTTAGGTTAGGTTAGGTTAGGTTAGGTTAGGTTAGGTTAGGTTAGGTTAGGTTAGGTTAGGTTAGGTTAGGTTAGGTTAGGTTAGGTTAGGTTAGGTTAGGTTAGGTTAGGTTAGGTTAGGTTTTTTTTTTTTTTTTTTTTTTTTTTTTTTAGTTTGTTCGCAATTATTATTTTTTGATTATGTATGTTTTTTTTTTTAAAACTATTACAAAAGTTATTCACGAGAGGATGGAGATGCAAGGAAGAAGTGGCTATTTGATACCTTCTTTTTCCTTACACCTTTACAATTTTTGTCACATAGACGAAACAAAAGTATACAAAACAAATTGGTTATGACTTGCTATGAGTGAGTAATTATACAAAGTAAGTGTGTTTGAGTTTGTTTAGCAAGAAATTGGCGTCCAATGTGACGTGGAGTCTCGGTGTTAAATAAAATGATTTTACGCTTAGTTAACGGTTATAATTATAATACAAGGTTTTTATTAGGTTTCTATTACTTCTTTTACCGTAATAGTGTTAAGTTACAATTGATTCAATATTTTAAACAGGAAAAGAAGAAAAAATATCTGTTATATTAAATTTATACACTGCAAATAATTTTAATTTTAATATGGCTTTAAACATTGCAACAAGTAGCTAGATATACAAAAAAATAAATAAAAAATAAACAATAGGTCGTGTGAATTTATACAATTCTATAGGCATTTGATTTTAATTGTTGAACTTTTTTAGGCAGTTTACGATATAGGTCATAAGGCTAATGAGTGATTTTAGTTCTGTGGGGTGCGGAATCAATTCTCTTAGGGAGAAGGGATTGATATTTGTCAGATTGTGTGTTGTAAATTTTTGTGTGTGGTTATGTCTTTCAGTTATAAACCTAGGGCACTCTTCGAGCAAGTGTTTCAGTGTCTGTGTTGTGTGGTTGTCGCATGGGCATGTGTCGTTGTCTGTGATTTTGAATCGGCTCAGGTAGCTTTTGGCGAAAGAGTGTCCTGTGAGGAATTGTGTGAGTTGAAAAGAAATGGGTACGGTCGAAAAAAATGATTTTATATCTTCTAAGTTCGGGAATATGTTAACCGTAAAGCGGCCTGTGCTGTCTCCTACGTATCTGTTATTGTTTATGACTTTGGTCGCGCTTTTTATTGTTGTTTTTATGTAGGAAAGGGGACATGCTATGTGGGATGGGGAGCAGTGCTGGTTCGCGGCTTTAGAGGCGGCTACGTCCGCGGCTTCGTTGCCAGGGATCCCGGAGTGTCCTTTAACCCATTGAAATAGGATCTCGGGGTTTTCGTGTGTGTGCTTTATCTTGTGAATCGTTTTGTGTATTTGTGCTACAAGCGGGTGTGTGTTAGACGATTGTTTGAGTGCGGCAAGTGATGACTGTGAGTCGGTATGAATGTGCGAGTGTGTTATTTTATTTTTATGAATGTGTTCTACTGCTTTTAATATTGCAAACAGTTCAGCCTGGAAGACCGAGCTGGTGCTGTGTAGTTTGAATAATTTTGTAAGAGTCGATGAGTGAGCGGAGGGCGGGAAGACAACGAATGCCGCGCCGACAGAGCCGTCGCTTTGTTTGCTGCCGTCCGTGTATATGTGCGTGTGTGATGTAGAGATTTTATTGGTGGTGATGTCTGCAACGTGTGTGTCGATCGGTGTCCTATGTGCAGGGTGGAGGAGCTCCTTAAAAGGTACAGGTTTTTCGATCGGGATGTCGGAGGGGATCCTATCGCTAGTTCTATTGATTCGTGTTTGTTCTAGCTCAGCGGTCTCTAGGACCTTGAGGTCTAGCGGGGTGATTTGGGCTAAAGCCGTGGCCGCGCAGGTGGATATTGTGCGAAATCCTCTAATTATTTTTATGGCAAATAGCCTTTGTGTGCTGTTGAGACGTTTTCTTACATATTTCTTTGAGGCGATGTGGCCCCAGATACCCGAGGCGTACGTTATGATGGGTTCGATGACCATTTGGTATATGAGTCTTATGTTGTCTGGGTGCGGACCCCACGTTGGTCTGGTGTACATTATAATCTTATGGAATATTTTTATTGCCTTTTCTAGAATGTAATTGAGGTGTTCGTTGAAGTTAAGTTTGCTATCTATGATTAGGCCTAAGTATTTGATAGTGTTGCTGAATTTGAGTGGCACGCCATCGAAAACGATTCGACTGAGAGTCGCGGGTTTGGTGAACGCGATACATTGTGTCTTGTCTGGACCGAAATGGAGCTTGACGCTGTGTCCCCATAGTCGAATCGTTTCCAGAGCCGAGTTTGTGATCTGTTCGAGTGTATTAGTGTCCTTGGCCGTGCTTATAAGCAGGACGTCGTCTGCGTATGCCTGAAGGGAGCAGCCTTCTGGAATGGGTGTGTCGAGCAGGTTGTTGAGAATGATGTTCCAGAGGATAGGCCCGCAAGCTGATCCTTGGACACATCCTTTCTCGGTGTGTTTTGTGACGGTGGTGTTGCCGAGTCGTAGTGACACTTTTCTATCTTGGAGGTAACTTTTTATAATTTTAAAAATATTTACGGGACAACCAATGCGTCGGAGCCCGTCGTAGACGGCGGGCCACCACGCATTGTCGAAAGCTGCTTTGATATCGAGGGAGACGGCTATTGCTAGCTGGCCCTTGGTCTTGGCTGATGTGACTGTACCTATGGCTTGTTGTATAGCCTGTACGGTGCTTGTCTGCTCCGTAAAGCCGAATTGATTCGGGTTCAGTAGTTTAAGGTTGTGTGCGTTGAAAGTTAATCTTTTAGTAAATAATTTCTCAAGTGTTTTGCCGAAGACGGGTATGAGACCGATAGGTCGGTAGGAGCTTAGCTCTTCGAGCTTTGTTTTTCCCGGCTTGGGAATGATTTTAACTACCGCCTCTTTCCAAATGGAAGGGAAGTGTGAAATGGTCAAGCAGCAATTAAATAAGTTGGTGATGAATTCCGGAAACAGACGAGCGAACACGGCGCAAATGTCACTGGTAAGGTGGTCATGACCCGGTGCTTTATTATTACCGATCGAGCCGATGGCGTCGAATATCTCGGTGGTGGTAAAGGGGGGTTCGTTCTCCGTGTTAGGGAGAACATTGGCAGCCCCCCTGATGTCGCGGTGTTCGCTCGAGTCAGGATCATCCCCGGGGTAAAAGTGGTTTATTAGTGCTTCGGCAGTCTCCTGCTCGGTGTTTGTGTATGTGTTGTTGATCTTAAGTGTACCCGGGTGTATGTTTATCGCTTTGTCTTTTAAAAGTTTGTTTGTAATGGACCATGCGTCGTCCTTGCCCTGAGCCTCGCAGAAAGCCCGAAAGCTGTCTGTCGAGGCCCGGCGCATCTCTGACGCATATTGCTCTTTTGTTTCCCTGTATTGTTCGATTAGGTCGGGTGAGGGTGTGTTATGAGATCGTGTTGTGCGATGCAGCGTCCGATGTAATTGGATGCATTTTGTTTTGAGGTGCTCCAGGCGGTCATTCCAGAAGGGGGCTTTGCTTTTTTGTTTACCGGTTTTTAATGGAAATGATATTTTACAAGCTTCATTGATAATGAGCGTCGTGCGTTCTACGATTGAGTCGAGTTCGGTGGGTGATATGTCGAGGAAGTTGGTGTCCAGAATTTTACTATTGACAAATTTGGAGAGCAGATTTTCCTTGAACGAGTGCCAGTTCGCGTTTTTTGTGCGGTATAAAAAGGTGCTTTGGTTGGGTGTCGCGGTTGGCGGGTTTTGCAGACTAATTTGGAATGTGATTACGTTGTGTTGAGTGGATGGGAATAGGTGAGGCCTGACTTCCCAGTGTCTTATTTTGTTGATGAGCGGTGTGGTGCTAAAGGTTAGGTCGATAATGGAAGAGCGAGGGCGGCCGTGTGTGATTGTTTCGAAAGTGGGTGTATTTCCCACATTGCACAGGTGCAAGTCCGAGGAGCTCATGAGGTCGACCAGATCGTGACCCCGTCTATTGCTACGGGGGTAGCGACCTCCGCCCCAGAGTGAATGCCATGCGTTGAAGTCTCCGCATACTACGATAGACGCGTGAGGGTGTTGAGTGATGAAGTGTTCTAGTGTGTTGAGAGTGTCATTATTGTCTGTTTCTGGCTCTATGTATACAGAAGCCACGTATAGTGTGGAGGTATGGGTGGGTATGGAGATGATTACCAGGTTGCCGGTAGAGTGTTGTGTGAGTAGCATAGCGTTGATGTGCGGACGTGTAACTATACAGGCTTTCGTATTTCCTCCCCGATTGGTTTGGAATGTGCGTAGGCCTGGTATGTGCGGTGAGTGAGTGTTGTTACCTAGATATGGCTCGGAGATGACTGCTATGTCGATGTGATTGTTATCAAAGTGTAATTTGAGTTCGTGAAATGCATTGCGAGACCTATCGAGGTTCGCCTGTAAGATATTAAAATGAGCGTGCATGTTTAAATGTAATTGATTTTGGCCTCGACGCGGGCACGCATGGACTTCACCTTGGGGCAGTTTTCGCCGTCAGCGCGATGACCGACATCGGTCTGGGTCTTAAATTGGTGGTTGTATTCGGTGCAGTTAATGCAGCAAGGCTTCTCTGAGGCCGCCTTGCTGCATTCACCCGTTGAGTGTGTCTTTGCGCACTTAGCGCAGGTGGGGACGGTGGCTGGACAACGGTTTTTGGTGTGCCCAAAACCTTGGCAGTTTCTGCACTGTAGGAACGGTGAGAAATTCTCACAATGGACCCTCTGATAAGTGATAGCGACCCTTTCGAGCTCCAGGAACTTGCGCCAGGCTGTCGGCGAAGTGTTTATAACCGCGTTGTACAGGTTGAACGATCGACGAGGATGGGATTAGGTTAGGTTAGGTTAGGTTAGGTTAGGTTAGGTTAGGTTAGGTTAGGTTAGGTTAGGTTAGGTTAGGTTAGGTTAGGTTAGGTTAGGTTAGGTTAGGTTAGGTTAGGTTAGGTTAGGTTAGGTTAGGTTAGGTTAGGTTAGGTTAGGTTAGGTTAGGTTAGGTTAGGTTAGGTTAGGTTAGGTTAGGTTAGGTTAGGTTAGGTTAGGTTAGGTTAGGTTAGGTTAGGTTAGGTTAGGTTAGGTTAGGTTAGGTTAGGTTAGGTTAGGTTAGGTTAGGTTAGGTTAGGTTAGGTTAGGTTAGGTTAGGTTAGGTTAGGTTAGGTTAGGTTAGGTTAGGTTAGGTTAGGTTAGGTTAGGTTAGGTTAGGTTAGGTTAGGTTAGGTTAGGTTAGGTTAGGTTAGGTTAGGTTAGGTTAGGTTAGGTTAGGTTAGGTTAGGTTAGGTTAGGTTAGGTTAGGTTAGGTTAGGTTAGGTTAGGTTAGGTTAGGTTAGGTTAGGTTAGGTTAGGTTAGGTTAGGTTAGGTTAGGTTAGGTTAGGTTAGGTTAGGTTAGGTTAGGTTAGGTTAGGTTAGGTTAGGTTAGGTTAGGTTAGGTTAGGTTAGGTTAGGTTAGGTTAGGTTAGGTTAGGTTAGGTTAGGTTAGGTTAGGTTAGGTTAGGTTAGGTTAGGTTAGGTTAGGTTAGGTTAGGTTAGGTTAGGTTAGGTTAGGTTAGGTTAGGTTAGGTTAGGTTAGGTTAGGTTAGGTTAGGTTAGGTTAGGTTAGGTTAGGTTAGGTTAGGTTAGGTTAGGTTAGGTTAGGTTAGGTTAGGTTAGGTTAGGTTAGGTTAGGTTAGGTTAGGTTAGGTTAGGTTAGGTTAGGTTAGGTTAGGTTAGGTTAGGTTAGGTTAGGTTAGGTTAGGTTAGGTTAGGTTAGGTTAGGTTAGGTTAGGTTAGGTTAGGTTAGGTTAGGTTAGGTTAGGTTAGGTTAGGTTAGGTTAGGTTAGGTTAGGTTAGGTTAGGTTAGGTTAGGTTAGGTTAGGTTAGGTTAGGTTAGGTTAGGTTAGGTTAGGTTAGGTTAGGTTAGGTTAGGTTAGGTTAGGTTAGGTTAGGTTAGGTTAGGTTAGGTTAGGTTAGGTTAGGTTTTTTTTTTTTTTTTTTTTTATATTAGTTTGTTCGCAATTATTATTTTTTGATTATGTATGTTTTTTTTTTTTTTTAAAACTATTACAAAAGTTATTCACGAGAGGATGGAGATGCAAGGAAGAAGTGGCTATTTGATACCTTCTTTTTCCTTACACCTTTACAATTTTTGTCACATAGACGAAACAAAAGTATACAAAACAAATTGGTTATGACTTGCTATGAGTGAGTAATTATACAAAGTAAGTGTGTTTGAGTTTGTTTAGCAAGAAATTGGCGTCCAATGTGACGTGGAGTCTCGGTGTTAAAATAAATAAAATGATTTTACGCTTAGTTAACGGTTATAATTATAATACAAGGTTTTTATTAGGTTTCTATTACTTCTTTTACCGTAATAGTGTTAAGTTACAATTGATTCAATATTTTAAACAGGAAAAGAAGAAAAAATATCTGTTATATTAAATTTATACACTGCAAATAATTTTAATTTTAATATGGCTTTAAACATTGCAACAAGTAGCTAGATATACAAAAAAATAAATAAAAAATAAACAATAGGTCGTGTGAATTTATACAATTCTATAGGCATTTGATTTTAATTGTTGAACTTTTTTAGGCAGTTTACGATATAGGTCATAAGGCTAATGAGTGATTTTAGTTCTGTGGGGTGCGGAATCAATTCTCTTAGGGAGAAGGGATTGATATTTGTCAGATTGTGTGTTGTAAATTTTTGTGTGTGGTTATGTCTTTCAGTTATAAACCTAGGGCACTCTTCGAGCAAGTGTTTCAGTGTCTGTGTTGTGTGGTTGTCGCATGGGCATGTGTCGTTGTCTGTGATTTTGAATCGGCTCAGGTAGCTTTTGGCGAAAGAGTGTCCTGTGAGGAATTGTGTGAGTTGAAAAGAAATGGGTACGGTCGAAAAAAATGATTTTATATCTTCTAAGTTCGGGAATATGTTAACCGTAAAGCGGCCTGTGCTGTCTCCTACGTATCTGTTATTGTTTATGACTTTGGTCGCGCTTTTTATTGTTGTTTTTATGTAGGAAAGGGGACATGCTATGTGGGATGGGGAGCAGTGCTGGTTCGCGGCTTTAGAGGCGGCTACGTCCGCGGCTTCGTTGCCAGGGATCCCGGAGTGTCCTTTCACCCATTGAAATAGGATCTCGGGGTTTTCGTGTGTGTGCTTTATCTTGTGAATCGTTTTGTGTATTTGTGCTACAAGCGGGTGTGTGTTAGACGATTGTTTGAGTGCGGCAAGTGATGACTGTGAGTCGGTATGAATGTGCGAGTGTGTTATTTTATTTTTATGAATGTGTTCTACTGCTTTTAATATTGCAAACAGTTCAGCCTGGAAGACCGAGCTGGTGCTGTGTAGTTTGAATAATTTTGTAAGAGTCGATGAGTGAGCGGAGGGCGGGAAGACAACGAATGCCGCGCCGACAGAGCCGTCGCTTTGTTTGCTGCCGTCCGTGTATATGTGCGTGTGTGATGTAGAGATTTTATTGGTGGTGATGTCTGCAACGTGTGTGTCGATCGGTGTCCTATG
>CM054780.1:12590000-12604376 GCA_028984075.1 Pieris mannii
CAAACAGTTCAGCCTGGAAGACCGAGCTGGTGCTGTGTAGTTTGAATAATTTTGTAAGAGTCGATGAGTGAGCGGAGGGCGGGAAGACAACGAATGCCGCGCCGACAGAGCCGTCGCTTTGTTTGCTGCCGTCCGTGTATATGTGCGTGTGTGATGTAGAGATTTTATTGGTGGTGATGTCTGCAACGTGTGTGTCGATCGGTGTCCTATGTGCAGGGTGGAGGAGCTCCTTAAAAGGTACAGGTTTTTCGATCGGGATGTCGGAGGGGATCCTATCGCTAGTTCTATTGATTCGTGTTTGTTCTAGCTCAGCGGTCTCTAGGACCTTGAGGTCTAGCGGGGTGATTTGGGCTAAAGCCGTGGCCGCGCAGGTGGATATTGTGCGAAATCCTCTAATTATTTTTATGGCAAATAGCCTTTGTGTGCTGTTGAGACGTTTTCTTACATATTTCTTTGAGGCGATGTGGCCCCAGATACCCGAGGCGTACGTTATGATGGGTTCGATGACCATTTGGTATATGAGTCTAATGTTGTCGGGGTGCGGACCCCACGTTGGTCTGGTGTACATTATAATCTTATGGAATATTTTTATTGCCTTTTCTAGAATGTAATTGAGGTGTTCGTTGAAGTTAAGTTTGCTATCTATGATTAGGCCTAAGTATTTGATAGTGTTGCTAAATTTGAGTGGCACGCGATCGAAAACGATTCGACTGAGAGTCGCGGGTTTGGTGAACGCGATACATTGTGTCTTGTCTGGACCGAAATGGAGCTTGACGCTGTGTCCCCATAGTCGAATCGTTTCCAGAGCCGAGTTTGTGATCTGTTCGAGTGTATTAGTGTCCTTGGCCGTGCTTATAAGCAGGACGTCGTCTGCGTATGCCTGAAGGGAGCAGCCTTCTGGAATGGGTGTGTCGAGCAGGTTGTTGAGAATGATGTTCCAGAGGATAGGCCCGCAAGCTGATCCTTGGACACATCCTTTCTCGGTGTGTTTTGTGACGGTGGTGTTGCCGAGTCGTAGTGACACTTTTCTATCTTGGAGGTAACTTTTTATAATTTTAAAAATATTTACGGGACAACCAATGCGTCGGAGCCCGTCGTAGACGGCGGGCCACCACGCATTGTCGAAAGCTGCTTTGATATCGAGGGAGACGGCTATTGCTAGCTGGCCCTTGGTCTTGGCTGATGTGACTGTACCTATGGCTTGTTGTATAGCCTGTACGGTGCTTGTCTGCTCCGTAAAGCCGAATTGATTCGGGTTCAGTAGTTTAAGGTTGTGTGCGTTGAAAGTTAATCTTTTAGTAAATAATTTCTCAAGTGTTTTGCCGAAGACGGGTATGAGACCGATAGGTCGGTAGGAGCTTAGCTCTTCGAGCTTTGTTTTTCCCGGCTTGGGAATGATTTTAACTACCGCCTCTTTCCAAATGGAAGGGAAGTGTGAAATGGTCAAGCAGCAATTAAATAAGTTGGTGATGAATTCCGGAAACAGACGAGCGAACACGGCGCAAATGTCACTGGTAAGGTGGTCATGACCCGGTGCTTTATTATTACCGATCGAGCCGATGGCGTCGAATATCTCGGTGGTGGTAAAGGGGGGTTCGTTCTCCGTGTTAGGGAGAACATTGGCAGCCCCCCTGATGTCGCGGTGTTCGCTCGAGTCAGGATCATCCCCGGGGTAAAAGTGGTTTATTAGTGCTTCGGCAGTCTCCTGCTCGGTGTTTGTGTATGTGTTGTTGATCTTAAGTGTACCCGGGTGTATGTTTATCGCTTTGTCTTTTAAAAGTTTGTTTGTAATGGACCATGCGTCGTCCTTGCCCTGAGCCTCGCAGAAAGCCCGAAAGCTGTCTGTCGAGGCCCGGCGCATCTCTGACGCATATTGCTCTTTTGTTTCCCTGTATTGTTCGATTAGGTCGGGTGAGGGTGTGTTATGAGATCGTGTTGTGCGATGCAGCGTCCGATGTAATTGGATGCATTTTGTTTTGAGGTGCTCCAGGCGGTCATTCCAGAAGGGGGCTTTGCTTTTTTGTTTACCGGTTTTTAATGGAAATGATATTTTACAAGCTTCATTGATAATGAGCGTCGTGCGTTCTACGATTGAGTCGAGTTCGGTGGGTGATATGTCGAGGAAGTTGGTGTCCAGAATTTTACTATTGACAAATTTGGAGAGCAGATTTTCCTTGAACGAGTGCCAGTTCGCGTTTTTTGTGCGGTATAAAAAGGTGCTTTGGTTGGGTGTCGCGGTTGGCGGGTTTTGCAGACTAATTTGGAATGTGATTACGTTGTGTTGAGTGGATGGGAATAGGTGAGGCCTGACTTCCCAGTGTCTTATTTTGTTGATGAGCGGTGTGGTGCTAAAGGTTAGGTCGATAATGGAAGAGCGAGGGCGGCCGTGTGTGATTGTTTCGAAAGTGGGTGTATTTCCCACATTGCACAGGTGCAAGTCCGAGGAGCTCATGAGGTCGACCAGATCGTGACCCCGTCTATTGCTACGGGGGTAGCGACCTCCGCCCCAGAGTGAATGCCATGCGTTGAAGTCTCCGCATACTACGATAGACGCGTGAGGGTGTTGAGTGATGAAGTGTTCTAGTGTGTTGAGAGTGTCATTATTGTCTGTTTCTGGCTCTATGTATACAGAAGCCACGTATAGTGTGGAGGTATGGGTGGGTATGGAGATGATTACCAGGTTGCCGGTAGAGTGTTGTGTGAGTAGCATAGCGTTGATGTGCGGACGTGTAACTATACAGGCTTTCGTATTTCCTCCCCGATTGGTTTGGAATGTGCGTAGGCCTGGTATGTGCGGTGAGTGAGTGTTGTTACCTAGATATGGCTCGGAGATGACTGCTATGTCGATGTGATTGTTATCAAAGTGTAATTTGAGTTCGTGAAATGCATTGCGAGACCTATCGAGGTTCGCCTGTAAGATATTAAAATGAGCGTGCATGTTTAAATGTAATTGATTTTGGCCTCGACGCGGGCACGCATGGACTTCACCTTGGGGCAGTTTTCGCCGTCAGCGCGATGACCGACATCGGTCTGGGTCTTAAATTGGTGGTTGTATTCGGTGCAGTTAATGCAGCAAGGCTTCTCTGAGGCCGCCTTGCTGCATTCACCCGTTGAGTGTGTCTTTGCGCACTTAGCGCAGGTGGGGACGGTGGCTGGACAACGGTTTTTGGTGTGCCCAAAACCTTGGCAGTTTCTGCACTGTAGGAACGGTGAGAAATTCTCACAATGGACCCTCTGATAAGTGATAGCGACCCTTTCGAGCTCAAGGAACTTGCGCCAGGCTGTCGGCGAAGTGTTTATAACCGCGTTGTACAGGTTTTCGTTCCTGTTATTTCTTTTGAATTTTACGTCGAATTTTCCCTCTTTCAGAGATGGATTTTGGTCTTTTATTATGTTGATTAGGTCCTCAGGGGGAGTGTTTTTGCTGATACCTTTAATATGTATCATGGGATCGAGACGGCGCTCCTCTTCCGCATTGAGCGAGCCTGTCTTTTTTAGATGCGTGAGCGCGTGTTGCCGGTTTTCGTTATTAATAAAAGTGATCTTTAATTTGCCCTTTGACAGGGGAGATATTTTTAACGGTGCGTAGCCGCCCTCTCGGAAATTAATGGATTTTCTGACTTTATCGACTAGTTGTTGGGGGGTTGAGCTGGGTTCTCCGCTGACCACTATGGACGGCCCCGACTCCTTTTTAGAGGTAGCTGCAATACTAGCATATGATTTATTCAGCCCAGATGGGGCGTTGGTGGTTGTAGTGGCCGAGTTAATATTGTTAATTTTGTCCATTAGTTTGGTCATTTTTTTGTTATTTAGCTCAAGAAGTGCCGTGTGCTCTTTTAGTTTGTGCAGGAGTTCGTCCTGCTGAGGCGCAAAAGTAACCGGGCTCGTTTTGTTGGGAGGACCTTGCGGTTGCTCAATTAAAGAAGGTGTTGGTGTTGGGCAGGATGGGAGACCCGTGAGCCTGGTCTTGATAATAAGCGTGGCATTTTCTAGGGAGGCGTGAATGCTATTTTTTATCTCTGTTTTAATGTTTCTTGAGGCCCCGAGCGCCTCTTTGGCTTTGGTGAGCCATTCGCAGGCTTCGTCAATAGGGTTTGATTGATCGCTGATGACCAGCTTGGTGGGAGAGCGGGCAAACGACGGCAGAAGCGCTTCTGACTGCGCGCTAACCGCAGCAGGCGAGGGGGTTTGTCTCATGGTTTTGGGTGGTGAGCGGAACATATTTAGCTTATTACGGAGGAGTATTCAGATGGAATTTACTTTATGATTGTATTTATATTATTATTGTTTTTATTGTTTTAATCCTGTTAAGGAAATTGAGTTTTTAAGGTATTTAAAACTAGTGAGAGAAAAAAAAAAATGAAATTTAAAGCGCTTCACGAATTCGGCGAAAACTCGGCGGCAGACAGAAGACAGATAAGGCCCGACCCTAATAATCGCTTGCTAGCGCACGTGCAAGAACAAAAGGCGACCGACGGCTCTGGACGTATTTATTGTTTTAGGTTCTATTACCTGAGGGGATTATTTATAAAAATGGAATTTTAGCTTGAAGTTTGTAACTGTATCTATGTTATTTAAATATTATTGTTTTAATAAAATGGAATTTACTGAATGAAAGTTGAGTTTAAAGATATTTAAAAGATTAAATATTGAAATGTAGTTTTTAACTTAGATTTGTAATTGTAACTATTTTATAAAATATTTTTGTTGTTAAAATCCTGTTAAGAAAAGGCGACCGACGCTCTGGAAGTATTTATTATTTTGCGTTCTGTTACCTGAGAGGATTATTTATAAAAATGAAATTTTAGTTTAAAGTTGTAACTGTATTTATATTATTATTGTTTTTATTGTTTTAATCCTGTTAAGGAAATTGAGTTTTTAAGGTATTTAAAACTAGTGAGAAAAAAAAATGAAATTTAAAGCGCTTCACGAATTCGGCGAAAACTCGGCGGCAGACAGAAGACAGATAAGGCCCGACCCTAATAATTTGTAACTGTATCTATGTTATTTAAATATTATTGTTTTAATAAAATGGAATTTACTGAATGAAAGTTGAGTTTAAAGATATTTAAAAGATTAAATATTGAAATGTAGTTTTTAACTTAGATTTGTAATTGTAACTATTTTATAAAATATTTTTGTTGTTAAAATCCTGTTAAGAAAAGGCGACCGACGCTCTGGAAGTATTTATTATTTTGCGTTCTGTTACCTGAGAGGATTATTTATAAAAATGAAATTTTAGTTTAAAGTTGTAACTGTATTTATATTATTATTGTTTTTATTGTTTTAATCCTGTTAAGGAAATTGAGTTTTTAAGGTATTTAAAACTAGTGAGAAAAAAAAATGAAATTTAAAGCGCTTCACGAATTCGGCGAAAACTCGGCGGCAGACAGAAGACAGATAAGGCCCGACCCTAATAATTTGTAACTGTATCTATGTTATTTAAATATTATTGTTTTAATAAAATGGAATTTACTGAATGAAAGTTGAGTTTAAAGATATTTAAAAGTAATAAAATTTAGTGCGCTTCGCGAATTCGTCGAAAACTCGGTGGTAGACGGGTGGCAAAGGAGACCCGACCCTAGATACCCTAGAGACCCTATAGATGTGTAGTATTTCAGATTTTAAATTAAATTAAAAAAAAAAAAAAAAAAAAAAAAAGAGTCGCTGAAGGCTAAAATGGATAAAATGAAATGCCAAATGACTTCTATATGTCGCTTTTGTAAAAATGCCTGTTTAAAATGTATAAAGTAAAATTTAAAAAGATTTTAGTTGAAAACTGAAATAAAATAAAATTGGCGCGAGACAAAGAACGTTAAAACAAAGAAATATTCGAAATTTAAACAATAAAAAATGAAAAATTACGACTACTACTGACTATTTATTGACGGCTGGCCGAGAGGTAGCTGGTGGATGCAGCAGCAGCAGATCCGTAGGTTTGAAGACACGCACAGGTAGACTCACAAAACACGGATTTTAGCGGTAGATAGATCGCACGAACACAAACTTTCAACTTGTTATACGCGGTGGAATATAAAAAATCCCGGTAAATAAGTGATTATTCGCGAGAGCGGAAACGACCGTTCTAGATGGCAGCTGAATTGAGACTGGTTAGGTTAGGTTAGGTTAGGTTAGGTTAGGTTAGGTTAGGTTAGGTTAGGTTAGGTTAGGTTAGGTTAGGTTAGGTTAGGTTAGGTTAGGTTAGGTTAGGTTAGGTTAGGTTAGGTTAGGTTAGGTTAGGTTAGGTTAGGTTAGGTTAGGTTAGGTTAGGTTAGGTTAGGTTAGGTTAGGTTAGGTTAGGTTAGGTTAGGTTAGGTTAGGTTAGGTTAGGTTAGGTTAGGTTAGGTTAGGTTAGGTTAGGTTAGGTTAGGTTAGGTTAGGTTAGGTTAGGTTAGGTTAGGTTAGGTTAGGTTAGGTTAGGTTAGGTTAGGTTAGGTTAGGTTAGGTTAGGTTAGGTTAGGTTAGGTTAGGTTAGGTTAGGTTAGGTTAGGTTAGGTTAGGTTAGGTTAGGTTAGGTTAGGTTAGGTTAGGTTAGGTTAGGTTAGGTTAGGTTAGGTTAGGTTAGGTTAGGTTAGGTTAGGTTAGGTTAGGTTAGGTTAGGTTAGGTTAGGTTAGGTTAGGTTAGGTTAGGTTAGGTTAGGTTAGGTTAGGTTAGGTTAGGTTAGGTTAGGTTAGGTTAGGTTAGGTTAGGTTAGGTTAGGTTAGGTTAGGTTAGGTTAGGTTAGGTTAGGTTAGGTTAGGTTAGGTTAGGTTAGGTTAGGTTAGGTTAGGTTAGGTTAGGTTAGGTTAGGTTAGGTTAGGTTAGGTTAGGTTAGGTTAGGTTAGGTTAGGTTAGGTTAGGTTAGGTTAGGTTAGGTTAGGTTAGGTTAGGTTAGGTTAGGTTAGGTTAGGTTAGGTTAGGTTAGGTTAGGTTAGGTTAGGTTAGGTTAGGTTAGGTTAGGTTAGGTTAGGTTAGGTTAGGTTAGGTTAGGTTAGGTTAGGTTAGGTTAGGTTAGGTTAGGTTAGGTTAGGTTAGGTTAGGTTAGGTTAGGTTAGGTTAGGTTAGGTTAGGTTAGGTTAGGTTAGGTTAGGTTAGGTTAGGTTAGGTTAGGTTAGGTTAGGTTAGGTTAGGTTAGGTTAGGTTAGGTTAGGTTAGGTTAGGTTAGGTTAGGTTAGGTTAGGTTAGGTTAGGTTAGGTTAGGTTAGGTTAGGTTAGGTTAGGTTAGGTTAGGTTAGGTTAGGTTAGGTTAGGTTAGGTTAGGTTAGGTTAGGTTAGGTTAGGTTAGGTTAGGTTAGGTTAGGTTAGGTTAGGTTAGGTTAGGTTAGGTTAGGTTAGGTTAGGTTAGGTTAGGTTAGGTTAGGTTAGGTTAGGTTAGGTTAGGTTAGGTTAGGTTAGGTTAGGTTAGGTTAGGTTAGGTTAGGTTAGGTTAGGTTAGGTTAGGTTAGGTTAGGTTAGGTTAGGTTAGGTTAGGTTAGGTTAGGTTAGGTTAGGTTAGGTTAGGTTAGGTTAGGTTAGGTTAGGTTAGGTTAGGTTAGGTTAGGTTAGGTTAGGTTAGGTTAGGTTAGGTTAGGTTAGGTTAGGTTAGGTTAGGTTAGGTTAGGTTAGGTTAGGTTAGGTTAGGTTAGGTTAGGTTAGGTTAGGTTAGGTTAGGTTAGGTTAGGTTAGGTTAGGTTAGGTTAGGTTAGGTTAGGTTAGGTTAGGTTAGGTTAGGTTAGGTTAGGTTAGGTTAGGTTAGGTTAGGTTAGGTTAGGTTAGGTTAGGTTAGGTTAGGTTAGGTTAGGTTAGGTTAGGTTAGGTTAGGTTAGGTTAGGTTAGGTTAGGTTAGGTTAGGTTAGGTTAGGTTAGGTTAGGTTAGGTTAGGTTAGGTTAGGTTAGGTTAGGTTAGGTTAGGTTAGGTTAGGTTAGGTTAGGTTAGGTTAGGTTAGGTTAGGTTAGGTTAGGTTAGGTTAGGTTAGGTTAGGTTAGGTTAGGTTAGGTTAGGTTAGGTTAGGTTAGGTTAGGTTAGGTTAGGTTAGGTTAGGTTAGGTTAGGTTAGGTTAGGTTAGGTTAGGTTAGGTTAGGTTAGGTTAGGTTAGGTTAGGTTAGGTTAGGTTAGGTTAGGTTAGGTTAGGTTAGGTTAGGTTAGGTTAGGTTAGGTTAGGTTAGGTTAGGTTAGGTTAGGTTAGGTTAGGTTAGGTTAGGTTAGGTTAGGTTAGGTTAGGTTAGGTTAGGTTAGGTTAGGTTAGGTTAGGTTAGGTTAGGTTAGGTTAGGTTAGGTTAGGTTAGGTTAGGTTAGGTTAGGTTAGGTTAGGTTAGGTTAGGTTAGGTTAGGTTAGGTTAGGTTAGGTTAGGTTAGGTTAGGTTAGGTTAGGTTAGGTTAGGTTAGGTTAGGTTAGGTTAGGTTAGGTTAGGTTAGGTTAGGTTAGGTTAGGTTAGGTTAGGTTAGGTTAGGTTAGGTTAGGTTAGGTTAGGTTAGGTTAGGTTAGGTTAGGTTAGGTTAGGTTAGGTTAGGTTAGGTTAGGTTAGGTTAGGTTAGGTTAGGTTAGGTTAGGTTAGGTTAGGTTAGGTTAGGTTAGGTTAGGTTAGGTTAGGTTAGGTTAGGTTAGGTTAGGTTAGGTTAGGTTAGGTTAGGTTAGGTTAGGTTAGGTTAGGTTAGGTTAGGTTAGGTTAGGTTAGGTTAGGTTAGGTTAGGTTAGGTTAGGTTAGGTTAGGTTAGGTTAGGTTAGGTTAGGTTAGGTTAGGTTAGGTTAGGTTAGGTTAGGTTAGGTTAGGTTAGGTTAGGTTAGGTTAGGTTAGGTTAGGTTAGGTTAGGTTAGGTTAGGTTAGGTTAGGTTAGGTTAGGTTAGGTTAGGTTAGGTTAGGTTAGGTTAGGTTAGGTTAGGTTAGGTTAGGTTAGGTTAGGTTAGGTTAGGTTAGGTTAGGTTAGGTTAGGTTAGGTTAGGTTAGGTTAGGTTAGGTTAGGTTAGGTTAGGTTAGGTTAGGTTAGGTTAGGTTAGGTTAGGTTAGGTTAGGTTAGGTTAGGTTAGGTTAGGTTAGGTTAGGTTAGGTTAGGTTAGGTTAGGTTAGGTTAGGTTAGGTTAGGTTAGGTTAGGTTAGGTTAGGTTAGGTTAGGTTAGGTTAGGTTAGGTTAGGTTAGGTTAGGTTAGGTTAGGTTAGGTTAGGTTAGGTTAGGTTAGGTTAGGTTAGGTTAGGTTAGGTTAGGTTAGGTTAGGTTAGGTTAGGTTAGGTTAGGTTAGGTTAGGTTAGGTTAGGTTAGGTTAGGTTAGGTTAGGTTAGGTTAGGTTAGGTTAGGTTAGGTTAGGTTAGGTTAGGTTAGGTTAGGTTAGGTTAGGTTAGGTTAGGTTAGGTTAGGTTAGGTTAGGTTAGGTTAGGTTAGGTTAGGTTAGGTTAGGTTAGGTTAGGTTAGGTTAGGTTAGGTTAGGTTAGGTTAGGTTAGGTTAGGTTAGGTTAGGTTAGGTTAGGTTAGGTTAGGTTAGGTTAGGTTAGGTTAGGTTAGGTTAGGTTAGGTTAGGTTAGGTTAGGTTAGGTTAGGTTAGGTTAGGTTAGGTTAGGTTAGGTTAGGTTAGGTTAGGTTAGGTTAGGTTAGGTTAGGTTAGGTTAGGTTAGGTTAGGTTAGGTTAGGTTAGGTTAGGTTAGGTTAGGTTAGGTTAGGTTAGGTTAGGTTAGGTTAGGTTAGGTTAGGTTAGGTTAGGTTAGGTTAGGTTAGGTTAGGTTAGGTTAGGTTAGGTTAGGTTAGGTTAGGTTAGGTTAGGTTAGGTTAGGTTAGGTTAGGTTAGGTTAGGTTAGGTTAGGTTAGGTTAGGTTAGGTTAGGTTAGGTTAGGTTAGGTTAGGTTAGGTTAGGTTAGGTTAGGTTAGGTTAGGTTAGGTTAGGTTAGGTTAGGTTAGGTTAGGTTAGGTTAGGTTAGGTTAGGTTAGGTTAGGTTAGGTTAGGTTAGGTTAGGTTAGGTTAGGTTAGGTTAGGTTAGGTTAGGTTAGGTTAGGTTAGGTTAGGTTAGGTTAGGTTAGGTTAGGTTAGGTTAGGTTAGGTTAGGTTAGGTTAGGTTAGGTTAGGTTAGGTTAGGTTAGGTTAGGTTAGGTTAGGTTAGGTTAGGTTAGGTTAGGTTAGGTTAGGTTAGGTTAGGTTAGGTTAGGTTAGGTTAGGTTAGGTTAGGTTAGGTTAGGTTAGGTTAGGTTAGGTTAGGTTAGGTTAGGTTAGGTTAGGTTAGGTTAGGTTAGGTTAGGTTAGGTTAGGTTAGGTTAGGTTAGGTTAGGTTAGGTTAGGTTAGGTTAGGTTAGGTTAGGTTAGGTTAGGTTAGGTTAGGTTAGGTTAGGTTAGGTTAGGTTAGGTTAGGTTAGGTTAGGTTAGGTTAGGTTAGGTTAGGTTAGGTTAGGTTAGGTTAGGTTAGGTTAGGTTAGGTTAGGTTAGGTTAGGTTAGGTTAGGTTAGGTTAGGTTAGGTTAGGTTAGGTTAGGTTAGGTTAGGTTAGGTTAGGTTAGGTTAGGTTAGGTTAGGTTAGGTTAGGTTAGGTTAGGTTAGGTTAGGTTAGGTTAGGTTAGGTTAGGTTAGGTTAGGTTAGGTTAGGTTAGGTTAGGTTAGGTTAGGTTAGGTTAGGTTAGGTTAGGTTAGGTTAGGTTAGGTTAGGTTAGGTTAGGTTAGGTTAGGTTAGGTTAGGTTAGGTTAGGTTAGGTTAGGTTAGGTTAGGTTAGGTTAGGTTAGGTTAGGTTAGGTTAGGTTAGGTTAGGTTAGGTTAGGTTAGGTTAGGTTAGGTTAGGTTAGGTTAGGTTAGGTTAGGTTAGGTTAGGTTAGGTTAGGTTAGGTTAGGTTAGGTTAGGTTAGGTTAGGTTAGGTTAGGTTAGGTTAGGTTAGGTTAGGTTAGGTTAGGTTAGGTTAGGTTAGGTTAGGTTAGGTTAGGTTAGGTTAGGTTAGGTTAGGTTAGGTTAGGTTAGGTTAGGTTAGGTTAGGTTAGGTTAGGTTAGGTTAGGTTAGGTTAGGTTAGGTTAGGTTAGGTTAGGTTAGGTTAGGTTAGGTTAGGTTAGGTTAGGTTAGGTTAGGTTAGGTTAGGTTAGGTTAGGTTAGGTTAGGTTAGGTTAGGTTAGGTTAGGTTAGGTTAGGTTAGGTTAGGTTAGGTTAGGTTAGGTTAGGTTAGGTTAGGTTAGGTTAGGTTAGGTTAGGTTAGGTTAGGTTAGGTTAGGTTAGGTTAGGTTAGGTTAGGTTAGGTTAGGTTAGGTTAGGTTAGGTTAGGTTAGGTTAGGTTAGGTTAGGTTAGGTTAGGTTAGGTTAGGTTAGGTTAGGTTAGGTTAGGTTAGGTTAGGTTAGGTTAGGTTAGGTTAGGTTAGGTTAGGTTAGGTTAGGTTAGGTTAGGTTAGGTTAGGTTAGGTTAGGTTAGGTTAGGTTAGGTTAGGTTAGGTTAGGTTAGGTTAGGTTAGGTTAGGTTAGGTTAGGTTAGGTTAGGTTAGGTTAGGTTAGGTTAGGTTAGGTTAGGTTAGGTTAGGTTAGGTTAGGTTAGGTTAGGTTAGGTTAGGTTAGGTTAGGTTAGGTTAGGTTAGGTTAGGTTAGGTTAGGTTAGGTTAGGTTAGGTTAGGTTAGGTTAGGTTAGGTTAGGTTAGGTTAGGTTAGGTTAGGTTAGGTTAGGTTAGGTTAGGTTAGGTTAGGTTAGGTTAGGTTAGGTTAGGTTAGGTTAGGTTAGGTTAGGTTAGGTTAGGTTAGGTTAGGTTAGGTTAGGTTAGGTTAGGTTAGGTTAGGTTAGGTTAGGTTAGGTTAGGTTAGGTTAGGTTAGGTTAGGTTAGGTTAGGTTAGGTTAGGTTAGGTTAGGTTAGGTTAGGTTAGGTTAGGTTAGGTTAGGTTAGGTTAGGTTAGGTTAGGTTAGGTTAGGTTAGGTTAGGTTAGGTTAGGTTAGGTTAGGTTAGGTTAGGTTAGGTTAGGTTAGGTTAGGTTAGGTTAGGTTAGGTTAGGTTAGGTTAGGTTAGGTTAGGTTAGGTTAGGTTAGGTTAGGTTAGGTTAGGTTAGGTTAGGTTAGGTTAGGTTAGGTTAGGTTAGGTTAGGTTAGGTTAGGTTAGGTTAGGTTAGGTTAGGTTAGGTTAGGTTAGGTTAGGTTAGGTTAGGTTAGGTTAGGTTAGGTTAGGTTAGGTTAGGTTAGGTTAGGTTAGGTTAGGTTAGGTTAGGTTAGGTTAGGTTAGGTTAGGTTAGGTTAGGTTAGGTTAGGTTAGGTTAGGTTAGGTTAGGTTAGGTTAGGTTAGGTTAGGTTAGGTTAGGTTAGGTTAGGTTAGGTTAGGTTAGGTTAGGTTAGGTTAGGTTAGGTTAGGTTAGGTTAGGTTAGGTTAGGTTAGGTTAGGTTAGGTTAGGTTAGGTTAGGTTAGGTTAGGTTAGGTTAGGTTAGGTTAGGTTAGGTTAGGTTAGGTTAGGTTAGGTTAGGTTAGGTTAGGTTAGGTTAGGTTAGGTTAGGTTAGGTTAGGTTAGGTTAGGTTAGGTTAGGTTAGGTTAGGTTAGGTTAGGTTAGGTTAGGTTAGGTTAGGTTAGGTTAGGTTAGGTTAGGTTAGGTTAGGTTAGGTTAGGTTAGGTTAGGTTAGGTTAGGTTAGGTTAGGTTAGGTTAGGTTAGGTTAGAGTTAGGTTAGGTTAGGTTAGGTTAGGTTAGGTTAGGTTAGGTTAGGTTAGGTTAGGTTAGGTTAGGTTAGGTTAGGTTAGGTTAGGTTAGGTTAGGTTAGGTTAGGTTAGGTTAGGTTAGGTTAGGTTAGGTTAGGTTAGGTTAGGTTAGGTTAGGTTAGGTTAGGTTAGGTTAGGTTAGGTTAGGTTAGGTTAGGTTAGGTTAGGTTAGGTTAGGTTAGGTTAGGTTAGGTTAGGTTAGGTTAGGTTAGGTTAGGTTAGGTTAGGTTAGGTTAGGTTAGGTTAGGTTAGGTTAGGTTAGGTTAGGTTAGGTTAGGTTAGGTTAGGTTAGGTTAGGTTAGGTTAGGTTAGGTTAGGTTAGGTTAGGTTAGGTTAGGTTAGGTTAGGTTAGGTTAGGTTAGGTTAGGTTAGGTTAGGTTAGGTTAGGTTAGGTTAGGTTAGGTTAGGTTAGGTTAGGTTAGGTTAGGTTAGGTTAGGTTAGGTTAGGTTAGGTTAGGTTAGGTTAGGTTAGGTTAGGTTAGGTTAGGTTAGGTTAGGTTAGGTTAGGTTAGGTTAGGTTAGGTTAGGTTAGGTTAGGTTAGGTTAGGTTAGGTTAGGTTAGGTTAGGTTAGGTTAGGTTAGGTTAGGTTAGGTTAGGTTAGGTTAGGTTAGGTTAGGTTAGGTTAGGTTAGGTTAGGTTAGGTTAGGTTAGGTTAGGTTAGGTTAGGTTAGGTTAGGTTAGGTTAGGTTAGGTTAGGTTAGGTTAGGTTAGGTTAGGTTAGGTTAGGTTAGGTTAGGTTAGGTTAGGTTAGGTTAGGTTAGGTTAGGTTAGGTTAGGTTAGGTTAGGTTAGGTTAGGTTAGGTTAGGTTAGGTTAGGTTAGGTTAGGTTAGGTTAGGTTAGGTTAGGTTAGGTTAGGTTAGGTTAGGTTAGGTTAGGTTAGGTTAGGTTAGGTTAGGTTAGGTTAGGTTAGGTTAGGTTAGGTTAGGTTAGGTTAGGTTAGGTTAGGTTAGGTTAGGTTAGGTTAGGTTAGGTTAGGTTAGGTTAGGTTAGGTTAGGTTAGGTTAGGTTAGGTTAGGTTAGGTTAGGTTAGGTTAGGTTAGGTTAGGTTAGGTTAGGTTAGGTTAGGTTAGGTTAGGTTAGGTTAGGTTAGGTTAGGTTAGGTTAGGTTAGGTTAGGTTAGGTTAGGTTAGGTTAGGTTAGGTTAGGTTAGGTTAGGTTAGGTTAGGTTAGGTTAGGTTAGGTTAGGTTAGGTTAGGTTAGGTTAGGTTAGGTTAGGTTAGGTTAGGTTAGGTTAGGTTAGGTTAGGTTAGGTTAGGTTAGGTTAGGTTAGGTTAGGTTAGGTTAGGTTAGGTTAGGTTAGGTTAGGTTAGGTTAGGTTAGGTTAGGTTAGGTTAGGTTAGGTTAGGTTAGGTTAGGTTAGGTTAGGTTAGGTTAGGTTAGGTTAGGTTAGGTTAGGTTAGGTTAGGTTAGGTTAGGTTAGGTTAGGTTAGGTTAGGTTAGGTTAGGTTAGGTTAGGTTAGGTTAGGTTAGGTTAGGTTAGGTTAGGTTAGGTTAGGTTAGGTTAGGTTAGGTTAGGTTAGGTTAGGTTAGGTTAGGTTAGGTTAGGTTAGGTTAGGTTAGGTTAGGTTAGGTTAGGTTAGGTTAGGTTAGGTTAGGTTAGGTTAGGTTAGGTTAGGTTAGGTTAGGTTAGGTTAGGTTAGGTTAGGTTAGGTTAGGTTAGGTTAGGTTAGGTTAGGTTAGGTTAGGTTAGGTTAGGTTAGGTTAGGTTAGGTTAGGTTAGGTTAGGTTAGGTTAGGTTAGGTTAGGTTAGGTTAGGTTAGGTTAGGTTAGGTTAGGTTAGGTTAGGTTAGGTTAG